>CM060959.1:140414713-140419713 GCA_030765055.1 Mantis religiosa | reverse complement strand
TTTGGTGATTGGTATTATTCTGGCCTTTTTCCAATTATTATTATTATTATTATTATTATTATTATTATTATTATTATTATTATTATTATTATTATTATTATTATTATTATTATTATTATTATTATTATTATTATTATTATTATTATTATTATTATTATTATTATTATTATTATTATTATTATTATTATTATTATTATTATTATTATTATTATTATTATTATTATTATTATTATTATTATTATTATTATTATTATTATTATTATTATTATTATTATTATTATTATTATTATTATTATTATTATTATTATTATTATTATTATTATTATTATTATTATTATTATTATTATTATTATTATTATTATTATTATTATTATTATTATTATTATTATTATTATTATTATTATTATTATTATTATTATTATTATTATTATTATTATTATTATTATTATTATTATTATTATTATTATTATTACTATTATTATTATTATTATTATTATTATTATTATTATTATTATTATTATTATTATTATTATTGTTATTATTATTTATTATTATTGTTATTATTATTGTTATTATTATTGTTATTATTATTGTTATTATTATTATTATTATTATTATTATTATTATTATTATTATTATTATTATTATTATTATTATTATTATTATTATTATTATTGTTATTGTTATTTATTATTATTATTATTATTATTACTATTACTATTACTATTACTATTATTATTATTATTATTATTATTATTATTATTATTATTATTATTATTATTATTATTATTATTATTATTATTATTATTATTATTATTATTATTATTATTATTATTATTATTATTATTATTATTATTATTATTATTATTATTATTATTATTATTATTATTATTATTATTATTATTATTATTATTATTATTATTATTATTATTATTATTATTATTATTATTTATTATTATTATTGTTATTGTTGTTATTGTTATTATTATTATTATTATTATTATTATTATTATTATTATTATTATTATTATTATTATTATTATTATTATTATTATTATTATTATTATTATTATTATTATTATTATTATTATTATTATTATTATTATTATTATTATTATTATTATTATTATTATTATTATTATTATTATTATTATTATTATTATTATTATTATTATTATTATTATTATTATTATTATTATTATTATTATTATTATTATTATTATTATTATTATTATTATTATTATTATTATTATTATTATTATTACTATTATTATTATTATTGTTGTTGTTAAATATTACAACAAATACAATTGTGGTCCAATGGAAGAATATATTATTCTGTGTTAAGTCACTGAAAACCGCAGAAACACTCCGATAACCTATTTGAATAATTACTAAATTTGTGGATAAGCTGTGAAATCGCTCTGCTTCATCCGTATAATTCTATAGCATATTGACAATAAACTTCATGCAGGGAGAGTATACATTTTTACATGTGTTTTAACAGATTTTGATGTAATACTTGGGCGTAAAGTAAGTTATAGTTATAACTCCACAGAGCGTTGAGGCGTATTGACCTTCAGGTAACCAGCGTTGCATTCGTTCCTTATCGGATCTTATCTGGTCGATTAGAAGAGTGAAATATTAGTAAGCTACAGTATGTTACGATGCCCCAGTAGAGTGTTTGGAAGCTGCGTGTGTCTATATGATATGTTTTCTTGCGTCTGTATGACACATTACTGTCCAGAAGACATGATTATATCTGAACAGACTATACTTACACTGCACTCACCGTGTATGCGCGATAAGCTGAGGTAAACATCCCTGTGTTGCGAATTTTTTTCCCATACGTCTTCTCGTTTTGCCATGTAGTATATACCATTGTCTTGTTTTGCTGTACCCGATGACTCGCTTACTTAATAAACCATCCATATGTTTACATATCACTTGATCATATTTTATTGGTAGGGTAGAGCGGAGATATTTCGCTCATTTGAAGTTTGAAGCAAAATTAGACAATGAAGGAAACGAAAATGATGTCATATTAAAGCTCAACTTGCTTTATGATTGTTAAAAAGTGTATTTCGGTAACAATTAAATCCCCTTTTACAGAAATAATCCAAACATTGAATTCACACGTGCACAAAGACAAAAGTAAAAATCAGGGGCTTTTCCCCTCACTGCAGGAGCTATTTCGTTCAGAGTTTTTTCTGATAAAAATCGGAAAAACTTTCCACAGGTGAACATTTTTTTCTCCCAGGACCAGCTCACACTGCATGGTACCATGGTCCACACTTTTGACATTTAATCCAGTCGCCTTTTAACAAAGACTTGAATTATAATTATCTTAGACTGCAAAGTCCAGAAGGAACATTTTCATCCTCATTTTCCACAATTATATGGTAAATGTCTTCTACGTCACTTGAGGGTTCACTGATTTTTGTCCCCTTGGCAAACCTATTGGATCCTTTCTCCATTTTCAACCTGCATTTAGCTACAACGTCTTCATAATTTTCATCCGAAATGAGACGTTTTTGCTGATCTCTTTCGGGTTTTCTTGCTAATCTGTTTCGTAGGTGACAGTATTATGGCAGTATATGGGGATATCTTCATAACTCTTCACTTCCTTGAGTGTTTTACCCTGACTGAGATGGTTGTGACAGTTGTGACGGGAATCGGGGGGTATAATCCTAGTTGAGGAGAAAGACGTTAAGGTCAGGATCCTTTACGTGTAGGATGCAATCAGGGACAAGCAGGTTATGCTCCGGACTAGCGAGTTGTTCTCTGTTGTAAGTACGGGAAAGCATAAGTGTACTATGTCCTAGGGTCCAGCATTTAAGTGGAAATATACTATACTTCCTTGTTAATTTCTCTCACCAGTTTATTGATTGAATATTTAGATCATAAGCTTGCTCCCTTAACACACTTGCTCGTCACGAAGTCGGTAAGCTGCCCACGTTTCACTTTCCCGCATCTAATTGTAATTTTTACACTGCACTGTTTCGTCACTTTACGCCTTCATCCCCCAAAACGCCCCGAGATGAAGTGTCGCCGCTTTCCTGGTCTGTACACGTCTTTTCCGACAGCGGACCTATCTATCCACGCCCATTTTTCAATTTCATGACTATTCCGCCCGTATCACGTGATGCATAGCAATTTTGATTGGAGGTTTGTTTTCCTTATATTTAATCTTATTGGTCTTTCATTCCCTCCTATATCTAGGGAAGTTCAATTTTTGTCCCACCTGGTTTTGACCCTTGAGGTGATGCAAAGAAATTTTCTGACTTTTTCTCACATTCCTTAGGGCAACTTTTCGCCCTCTGTCGCCCTTTCTCACGCGTTTAGCTTATGTGACACATTCTTTAGTTAATGTAGTTTTATCTTCCCTCACTTGCTTATAGCATCGGAAAACTCAGGCTTCTGTCTCACGGTGAAGAACGACTGTTATAAACATGAACCTCAGAAAAATGAAATGTGTAGAGTTTAACGCCCGCTTTTACTACATACGGCACCGCAGGCGATGACACTGATGATACATGAGATGACGATGGAGCACCGGTGGAATGAGATGGCGGGGGAAACCGGAGATCCCGGAGGAAACCCGCCCCAGCGCCGTGTTGTCCACCACAAATCTCACTTTGCGGTCACCTGGGATCGATCCCAGACGGCCTTGGTGAGAGCCAAGCGGTCTAACCACTGAGCCACGGCGCGGCCGCATGAACCTCTGCATTTCCAGAGGATGTCTCAGGAGCATCTTCCAGAGATTGGAAGCAACTGTGTGGGAGATATTTGTGGCCGAATGGATAGGTACCGGTAAACTCTTTCAATGTGTTACCACTGTAGCTGATTTCTTACATGCTTGAGATAACAATTTTCCAAAATTAAATTTTGAGATAAATGAACGGATTATTTTGGATGAAATATGTATCTTCTTAGTGATAAAATAATTTTAGGGCCTTGAACATTGTCCTATCAAAAGCCTACAGCGCATGAGTTGTGTGAGGAGGCAGGTTTATCATTTCAGTTTCATTCTCTCTGCAAAAGTCCAGACTCTCCAGACTGCAATGTGAAGTGTGATCGAGTACCAGCAAATATCTTCCTTGGGGTCGATTCTTCTGAAGGTGATGTAGCCATTTCAGAAATACGCTTTTCTCTATGTATAGAATCCGTCATAGCAACTTCAAATCCTATGGGTAAATCACTCCTGTAGACATCTCTGAACCTGGCCCCTTTAAAAATCACAAATGGTGAAACAAAATCCCCAGTTACACTGCAACGAGCTATAACAGTTACATCTTCATCCCTCTTCACACTTGTCAACTTCACAACTTCTCTTGCTCCTTTCGGAGCTACTATTATTATTTAGGGGTATTCCAGTCTCGTCCATGCTAAATATGAGATGCACTTTGTTCGAAATAGAATTTAGTTCTGCATAAATTCTCATTTATGAGCCACTACTACAACCTTATTCATTTCTGGTGCCCTTGCCTCGGACAAACTCTGTAGTATTCACAGAAAGATGTCTGTATTTATTTTCATAAAGTTCGTAAACCAGTCTTTTCCTGCCATAGCTTCTTGTTCATTCAATATGCTTTTTGGAAAATTGAACATTGAAATTACCCTACTCCTCTTAGGTTGAGGTCCCCTTGAACAACACTGGAGACAGTGTGAACCATATCTTCACCTCAAGTTCCAACCATCTGCAACACATAAATATACAAGCCTTTCTCTACTGTGTAACGTATGATCAACTACAATAAATATTACAGAAGAATAAGTGAGTTTAATAGCGGAATACCCCAAATGAATCTTTTTAAAATATGCGCCTGTAAAGCAAGACAAAAGACAGTCTGCACTACTCTCGTGCAGGACATGCAGTAACCTCTGCCCGGTGCCATACATATTTCCGTTACCACAAACTAGCATTGCTGTAGCTCTATGGCTTATTTTCAGAAGAAGAAATATTTATCTTTGCTAAATATTCACTGTATTTGCTTACC
>CM060959.1:140409713-140412213 GCA_030765055.1 Mantis religiosa | reverse complement strand
GCGACAAATGAATAAAATCTCGGAAATCTGGTTTGGGGGACATTGTTGTAAAAATCAGCCAAGCCTTTCTTGCGTTTATATTTGTCCTTCAATAAATCGTCACATTGTAAATTTAACAGTTACATTAGGTAGGTACGTGGCAGCTACATTGTTGTCATTGAGTGCAATACACCTGACTGAACCCTAAGATTCTGTAGTCACAGCGCCAATATAGGCAACTTGGTACTACACGGCTCTTGCCTGACGTCACACGCACTGTAGGTCTCGCTTCCGGCTGAAATACGTCACAACTCTCGAAGCAGTCTTCTTGTGTCTTAAGCATTTAGCCAGTCATTGCTTATATCCAAGAAAAAACACAACTGGCCCGTCAATTGAACTTCAGCTATTGGAAACTCACACAACATCACACAGCGCTACACAGAGAGCTCTCCCTGTCACTGTTCACTAACTTTTAACTGTCGTCGATTTACTCAACTCAATGGGCTGACTCGGCTCCTTAAACCGACTGTTTATCAGTATATAAACATGATTTATATGAGGGCTGCTTGGTAAAGAATGATCATAATTTTTTACTGTCATAATTTATCGCACTAAAATTCCATCTTATTATATTCTGTTAGCTTAATATGAAACAAACACGCCGTAGTAGTTTCACTGTTGGTACTCCCGGTTCCTGCCTGTGAGAACCAGGCAGTTCAGACATGTTCAGTATTGCCTACCATTGCAATGGAGATAACATGCGAGGAACAATATACGGCTTTGAAGTTCTGCTTTCGTCTCAACAAATCTTCAGTTGAGGCCTATACAATGTTACAGGGGGTCTATGGAGGGTCTGTTCTTCCCTATAGCACAACTCGAAGGTGGTTTAAAAAGTTTAAACAGAGGAGAAAATCAATTTCAAAGGAAGGTGTACCCGGTGCTCCAGTTACTGCTCTTACGAAAGAGAACATCAACACTGCTGCTGCCATTGTGAGAGAGGAACGACGAATTACCTTAAGATCACTCTCTGAAATACTGAAAAATTTCATTGGGCGCCACCCACACGTTGGTGACAGAAACATTACACATGAGACGTGTTTGTGCGCGATGGGTTCCAAGGTGGCCGCGTATTGCCAATGTTATTGCTGAATATCTTGCAAAAATCAACGTAAAGTGCATCCCTCACCCTCCCTAAAGTCCAGATTTAGCCCCATGTGTCTCTTTTCTATTCCCTAACTTGAAGAAACGCCATCGTGAGAGGCATTATCCATCATCAGAAACAGTGGTAAAGGCTGCGGGGTCGATTTTGAAGGATGTCTCAAAAATGGTTTCCAGTATGTCTTTGAAGACTGGCAGTAACGCTGGGACAATTGCATCGCTTTCAGGGGAGACTATTTTGAGAAGCACCATCAAAATTTTGAGGATGAGTAAAGGTACGTTGTCAAAAAAAAAAAAATAATAATCTGATCATTCTTTATTGAACAGCCCTCGTATACAGAAGGTGTATTTTATATAGAGAATTTGGCTTCTTGCGTACTTTGTTATAGGAATAACAAAGCAAAAGTGAAGCTTAAGTGAAGTAAGCTTAAGTGAAGGTCAGATCCCTTAAAAGCCGATTTCTATGACGGCTTTGAACTCCATACTAGTTACATGATAGGGCAAATAAATACGAATAGCGACTTCCCATTTAGTGTTTTAAGTAGTTTAAAATGCAAACAAATAGCAAGGAATATTCTAGATTTAGTTAAATAAAACTTTTTGACTTAACGTTTTGTTTTAGAATATTTAGATCGTTTACATAGTAAGTTTTTTATATGTTTTGAAATTTATATAAACAAAACTCATCCAAAATAAATAGGGATACAGAGGATGTTAAAAAAGGAAAACCCTTAAGGTATACACATTTTCATTTTCTCAAAACCGCTAGTGCCGTTTGTGAGGAAACCAATAATTACCAAAAAGTTTCCATGTAACGTAAATTTTGGACTGGAGTTATTCTAAAACATTTACTTAACATTCTTGTAAGATGCTGAAATTAAATACTAAGTTTCCTATTTAAGTGCAGGTTTTTTTTTTTTTTTTTTTTTTTTTTTTTTTTTTTTTTTTTTTTTTTTTAAGTTTTTCTTTCCAGACACAGACAGGCACACACACAAACACATGCACACACATACACACATTTATTTTTATTTGGAGGACCTGAAAATTTGCATTTGGGATGAAATCTCGCTACGCAGTACTTATTTGTCTGGAATGCAATATTTTGTCTACTTGCTGTAAGTACGTTAAGTATATGAAATATGTGTTATCCTTTCAGGAGGCTAGAGTTCGAAATATAGAATTTAATGAAAAGTTAATAAAGTTTGGACTGCAGAAGGTTCCAAAGCACTTTGATAGGCAAGTGATATGTGTGCAAATGATGTACTGGTTGATGTATTAAAAGAAGAGGGAAGAGGACAACTTCACGGTCCCATTTAAGTGATGCAGGAATTGACAAATCAATGGAGGAATTGGTGAAGACAGC